>QNQO01007689.1:0-32317 GCA_003290165.1 Berberis thunbergii
AAGTGGAAACATACTAATGGATTGATGTATTTGGTGGAAATGTCTGAGAGAGTAAAAATGGCTTTAAGAGAGTCCGAGGGATGGTTTGGCAATTTTCTTATGCTTAGAAATGAAGAGGGGTGCCTTTTATTCCTATACTAACATACATCTAGTAGATCGTCTAGTCTACCAACATTTACCAAACTTTGTAATGTTCAAAAGTCGAGCTTGATTTCTTCTTTACTCATAGGGCATGTTTGCTAACATGGAAAACAAACCTGAGAATAAAAACCGAATTCTAATTCCAACCCCCCCCCCCCCCCCCCCCCCCCAACACACACACACTCAAACTTGAATTCTCGTGGGCAATGTGAACATCAGTCTAGTGCGTAATCAATTTCATATCATTAAATAGATAGCCAAACTATAGAAAATCCATTTCTCATGGAGTGGATTACCAAACCATAACCCCTAAGCTAGCCTAAATTCAAATCCTAAACCTCAACCCTAAATTATTAAATCATTAACCTAAGAACAAACTATTAAATCCTTAAACCCTAATTATTAACAAGGAATCGGAGCTGAAGCCCAAACTATCAAATCCTTGCATAAACCCGAAATCCTAAACAATTAGATCCTTAAACTTATGATTACTTTTTTTTTCCTAATTTGATAGAAAATCAAGTGTATTTTCCTAATTTGTTGAAAAACTGGTGTATTACCCGTGCTGTTAGCACAATAGAAAATGTGTCGTGATATTAGAGTAAAAATTGGTCAAGCAGTGAAAATGGATTTCGAGTTCTTTGTTCGAATATGCTTTGAGAAGCCATTTTATTCATTTGAAAAAAGTTGAAAATACTCACGGCGTGAATGTATTAGATTTTTTTTAAATGCATACGGTATAAAATGCCTATTTTTAAATTTTTTGTGTTTTTTTTTGAAAGGCAAGGAGAGTTTTTATAGGATTTCAGAACCCATAAAGATGCGGCAAGCTGGGTTTGAACCCATAACCTAATGGTACCATCCGCCAAACTCTAATCGTTGAGCTATCATGCAATTGGCTAAATTTTCAGTGTTTATATTGATTTTTGTTGGAAAAATCTTCAAAAATGCATTTCGATGATACCAAGTTTATTAAAATCCGACAACTAAGTAGATAGTTATGCTAAAAGGAAGACAATTTTCTCTTTCCCACATGTATATTCCATCAACTATTTTCAAAAAAAATTCATTTTTTTGCTTTTCTACATATTTATATTTACAAACATGTCATCACAGAAATTAATCTCAACCCTTAACACATTTTTCAACTTTTAATCCTGGTCATTTTTTATCTCAAGTTCCTTATATTTAATGTTTGTCCCAGTCAGCAACGAACAATAAAACGTCAGTCTAAATTGTAATATAGATAAGGTATTCCCCGTACCTTCGACACTCAAAGCATTTAAATGTGTAATGGTTAGAATTGGTTGGGGCACAAAAGTTAAAAATAAATCATTAAAAACAAAAAATTAAAAAATAAAACTTATTTCTCCGACCTCCCTCTTTATGAGCCGTTAGATTCTTATGTTTGAGTAAATCTTTGTCATCTTTTATCTCCTGCCTAAAACACCAATCTGATTTGTTATAGAAGGAATTATCAGTAAGATTAATTTTTTTATCTCCAAGACATAATTTATTATTTGAAGATTAACAGTAAGATTGGACTAAACCTGAGAGAAGTCTTACCCATAGACACCCTAATAAAATATTTTCATCAGGCATTGATTAGTCACAGTACTTATTTACAGAGAAATGGTGCACAATGGATTAATTAACCCCATGATACTAAAATAAATCACATTTAGCATTCTAAAAAAAAATCACATCTACGAGTAACATGATCAAATCTGAAATATTACTTCAATTTCTCAAAAAGTTTCCCATGTTTTCCAAATGATCTTAGACCCAATGTAATACAAAACCTATCCCCATTCACAGCGGTTTTAACCTGCAACCAGCTATTCTTCCTATTGATTTATTTGGGACATTTATTTTTGACAAATACAGAGAAAAGGCTCACCAGTTCACCATGGATATTCATATTACAATAGTCCCCTAGCCCATTTGTAATGTATCAGAAGCACAATTGCCTATCAGAATTCCCCACAAAGAAACCTGTGGGTTTAGAAGAAAGAGAGACATGTTAAAGATCACCATCAGCTCAATGCTTGATCAAATTTCTAATGACATAAGGAAGTATGCCTCCATGGTCAAAATATGCCAACTCCACCTGCAACCAGAACAAGCTCACATAAGTTCATCAGCATCACAAGACAGTATTCACAAACAGACAAAGTTTGCTTTGAGGAATGACTGTATATAAGATGTTCCTAATAATTATCTACCAAAATCATCCAAGAATATTTTCCCTTTAGGAAGAAGAAAAGAAATACCTCTGTATCAAACCGAGCAACACAGGTGAAAGATTTGCCAGTATCAGTCACAACAGTAACATCTTGACCAGGTTTTATTTCACTAACTTTAGTCGGGAGGTGAATAGTGTACCGCTCACGTCCAGTAAGACCTATCGTATCTGCATCCTCACCAGACTTGAAACAGAGAGGAATGATTCCCATTCCCACCAAATTACTCCTGTGGATCCTTTCAAAGCTCTTGGCAATAACTGCTTTCACTCCCTAATAAGCAACCAAATGAAACACAATTCAGAATCAACCTTAACCACAGAAGTAAAATATAATTTTATGTTAACTGACCAGCAACATTGGCCCCTTTGCCGCCCAATCCCGAGAGCTTCCGCTTCCATATTCTGCCCCGGCTATGACAATTGTGTCATGCCCAGCTTCTTTGTATCTCTGAAAGCAGTTTGATGACAATGAAATAGCTCAACAATCGAAAGATGAAATATATATATATATAAGATTGTTTTAGTGACAAAAATATTGTAATAATGAGAATAGACAAAATTGGTTTAGAGGCAATGACAGAACATGACCTTATAAATAGTTGTAACAAATCCAAATTCTCGAAAGATCTCAACGCTCCATAAACTATGATTTCTTTTACGCAAGGCAATACAACCACACTAGAAACTAAGGAATGAGTTTGTGCGAAATTTCGTGAAATTTGGCTAAAAAACTCTTTTTTTTGGGTTTACGAAAAGGTGCAAAAGGTAAAATCCCAGTTTTTCGAGGGTTTATTTCACAATTTTCCGTCCTTCGGTAAGTTCGATAATTTCGCGCAAACCCAACAACGCACCAAACAAATTACCCTTTTTTATCCAAAAATTTCGATGCGATGCAGACTCACAATCGCAGAGCGTCTTCTTTTTCCTGTCACACATGACGCTTCTTCTTTGTTCGTGTGATTCAACTCCTCTCAGATCTTCAACTCACACTGCTGCTCAGTCCCTCTGCAACTCATATTTTCAACTTCAGCTCCTCATTGTTGCTCCTCCTTCAACCAGCCAAATTTTCAACTCCTCACTGCTGCTTATCCTTCAACTAAACCTGCTGGTTGCTGCTTCTTTTGCTTCTCCTTTGACTCGACCTGTTGGGTGCTACTTCAACTCGAAGTCGGATTTGTTTGATTTGATTTTCAGTGGGGTTGTTTCAATTTGATTGCATGTTGGGTATCTGTTGTTTAGAAGTTGGAAAAAGTTTATTCAATTTCATGATTACAGAAAGAGATAAACAAGGGAAAGAGAGGATGTGGGGATTACAGAAAGAAAGACAGGGGAAGCGAATTAGGGGATTGGGGAATTGGGAATTCCAGAAAGAAAGACAATGGGAAGAGGATTGGGGAATTGATGTAGTATATGTAAGAATTTAAGTGATTATTAACTTGAAACTTATAGTTATGTTTGAGAAATTTGCGATTTTTTTTTACTATATTGTTAATTATGTCATGAATTTAAAGATACTTAGGTATTTAGGCTTCACTAAATGTGTTTAATAGGTTCATTTACCTGCACCTTATTTTCCCACTTATTTTCCCACATATTTCAGAGACCCTCAACTTATTATATATGTTTCATATATGCTCGGAATTTTGACTTTTTTCTTTACACATTGTATTATTTCGCAAAATTTTTCTTAAAATCAAATCACCACGGTTACTTTGAAAAATGAATTCACAGTTCTTGCTCCCTTTTATTGGATTTCAGAGTCAATTAGAGAATAAACTCCCATGCAACTGATGTTAGCTAATACTTCTGATCACGCCTATTAGGCCACAATTTGACTTGGGCATTGGGAATTGGGCTTACACAAGTTGGTCAAAACCCATAACTATAGAATTATATATGCTATAATTCAAATACAATACAGCCAACATGGTTTAATTAACAACAAAACTTTTCTCATGCTTCTGGTTTTAAATATAATAAAATGAATTTCATATGAATTTCTAACCCAAAAAAATAGTAATGGAAAAATGGTGATTTACATATCGCTGCAGCTACAACTCTCCTACCAAACACTTTCCAACCTATAATTAGAGCCTCTTATGATGACCTCATAATGAAACAAACACCTAAATATAAATGAGTTATTTAAAGACAAAAAATTACTGTCAATTGTAGCTAAGCACACTGACAAAGGACACTTCACGTGCCATTCAAATAAGTGCAGCTCTTTGCAAGTTTTCAAGACTGGTAAAAGCTATGAACAGAAGAAAAAAAAAATTTAACAAAAAACCCAGAATAAGTGATAAACCACCCAACATGGAAATTCAAATAAATATAGAATGTGCCAACTAACTTGATAAGAAGAAACTTACCATTGCCACATCAAAGACATGCAGTTTTTCTCCTGTTGGAATGTGAATGGTTTTTGGGCCCACTTCACCTTCCAGAAGTTTGTTGACAATACGGATATTAGCAAAGGTGCCTCGTGCCATCACTTCATCATTCCCCCGGCGACTGCCATAAGAATTGAAATCCCTCCTATCTACCCCACGTTCAAGTAGATATCTCGCAGCTGGGCTGTCCTTGTGGATACTCCCTGCTGGTGAGATGTGATCTGTGGTAATGCTGTCACCGAAATTCAGTAAGCAGTAGGCATCCTTTACGCCATGGGGGCCAGGTGGGTCCATGGTCATGCCCTTGAAATATGGGGGCTCGTGAATGTAGGTTGAGTTGGGATCCCACGAGTACAAAGTGTTTTCTGGGACTGATAGCTGATTCCACATGGGATTACCCTTTGTAATTGCTTGGTAGGTGCTATTGAACATTTCAGGCAAAACGCTCGATTGAACAGCCTGAAGAACAAAACATCCCAAGTTAATGAAGCATAAATTCACTCTCGCTGAAAATTGTAGTTATTGGTTATTATTTTTCTATAGATGTGTATACATGTCCACCAGATTAGCAACACCTACCTCGGCTATTTCTTCACTGGTTGGCCAGATATCGCGGAAGAAAACACTTTTACCATCTTTACTGGTTCCAATCGGTTCCTTCGCAAAATCAATATCCACCTGAAAATAGTTAAGAGAGAAGCAAAGCACTCGTCAAATAGCATACATCAGAAACGTGATTGACATATGTGCATTAATTACATCCAATTTAGATTTCAGATATTTGGAAAATCAGTGTACCACAGACAGTCAAAGTTTCTTGTAGAATGCTCAGAATTGCAAACAAAACCCAGAAATTAGAAAGATGGCCAAAATTCTAACAACATTATATAAAACCACGCTGGGTGTTGGTTATTGACCAATGACCATTTCCTTCTCAAACAACTCCATCCACCCACAACCTTACAGTGCTAAAAAATAGGAAACGCTCTAAATAATAAAAATAAAAATACAAAAAAAAAACAATTTTCACACATTTCCTTTTTACTCTAATTTTCACAATTTCCCACATACTCTGATTGTTTTTCAATTTTTAATTCACCCATGTACATCTCACAGTTTGTGTAGTTAAAAATCATAAAAACCAAACACGTGGTTGTTTATAAGTGTTTTGGGGCAACTCACCAAGAATCATATACTCACATATAACTGAATGGAACTTGTAATCTCATTTTTATGCCACCTGTAATGCGACATGTATTCCACATATGGCCCTAGTCTTCAATAATTAGTACCCAACCTAGAACCAAGGTAGGACCCAACCCCCACCGCGCCCCCAAAAAAACAACTATTTCAAAGAAAACCAGTAACCCTCTTAGTAAAAACATTCTTCTTTCACAAAAATTCAAGAAAAGTATCCGTGACTTGAAGGATATATTAGGCATTAGTTCCTAATTAGGATTTTATGTTTATTCTAAAACAGCCATTCAAACTTTAGATCCCGCCCAGGGGTTGAGTGTTTAGATCCTTGATCAATGTTACACTTGATCTTGACATCCATCCATCCTCCATCATTTCAAATGTAGTTTGAGCCCCTCGAATACATTGACTTCACCAAATAACAAGAAAAACAAGTCTTGGTCCATGAGTTTAGATTATTACAAGTTAACAACACACATCACAAGACGATTGGATGGCCCACAAACACTCATGGATAAGATTGGTCCTATTGATTATTCTATTTATGTTTTGTTTTTATTTTTATTTGTTGCATGTTTTACTTCTCCATCCAGCTCTAGCTATGATGAACCACCATTAAACCTGACAGATGAAGCTTTGAAAATGAACCCAAGCCATAAACCCATCACGCTATGACAATAAACCTCAACCATGAAACCCATCAGCCTTGGACTCCGACAATCATGAAGCCACCACTGAAGCTAAGCATAAGAGTGACTCGAATGACCATCTCTTTCAGATGAACCACTGTCGTCGAACCTATCACCACCACACAAACCCATAAAATTATTCAAAAAATTTGAGCTACAAAGGGTTTTTTTTTCATCAATCGTGCTATAATGTCCAAGAGTTAATCTAAGAGGATCACAACTATTTCTTTGCATTTAGGCTTGCTCTCTGTTAGTGAACCCTAACCTCTCCATTCAATTTCTATTTTCTATCTAAAATCAAGAAAAGAAATAAGAAATCCTTTCACTCTGATAGAAAAAAAGTCCAGACTGGATTAATACCCTCATCTTGTGGGAGATAGGAAGATGTATTTCGGTTGTACTAAGTTTTTTGAAAGCCGAGAATATTTGGTCGCACCTATCTTAATGGAAACAATCACTAAGGTCATGCTTCCCTTGATGGAATAAAATAAGGGATGGTGAGAGCATGGAATGAGTTTTCACGAAATCTCACTGAAATTTTGTTTTTTTTGGAATTACAAAAAGAAAAAAGGCGAAATATAAATTTACATTTTTTCGAGTTTTTTCTTGGTAAAATTTGGTTTTTTTGCCAAAAACACAACTCAGTGACCAAATTTTCATTTTTTCGACAAATTTCGGAGTTTTTTTTAGTAAATTTCAAGTTTTTTCTAATTATCATTTCCTCTAATTATTTATTGATTTTTGAAACAAACCCCCGATTTTCTAATTATATATAGATTTCATGTTTGTTTTATTTCTTGGTATTTAGGCTTCATTTAATGTGTTTAATAGATTTATTTACTTACATTTTTTTCACATATTTCTTATAACCTCGAAATGCATTATATATATTTAATACATCCTCAAAATATTTACATTTTTCTTTTTTCTTCACACCGAAATATTTCTTAAAATCAAGAGACCGAAATTAACTCGAAAAACGAAATCACAATCCTTGGGTGAGAATAAATTGCAAAAACTTGGAAAAATGAGAGGTTGGGGCTATGTTGTGTGGGGTAAGACGACGTGTGAGGCGCCAAGCTCTGCTACTATAGCCTTGACGAGAAAAGGCGTAGCCGCAACGGGGCTTTGTTTAAAGGCTATAAATTTTTGTATTCTCGCCCCCACCTCAACTAATGTATGGACTTGCAGTCGCTTTAAGGTTGAGGAGAGGCACTTTGAAGAAAAAAAAATGGAGTTGCTTGAGCCATGACGGAGGTGTGGCATGTGTTAGGATAGGGTAAAGCAAATATAAATGAGGGATTTGAACTGGTTTCTTGGCAAAAAAAAAGGGAACAATTGATGGTGTTTGGCATTTGACTTTAGGGGAGTTAACTGTTTTTTATTTTTTTATTTACGTAACAAGGACACTATTTGTATAGGAAAAAAAAAGACAAAATTTGTCAACACGAATACTCTCATCGTACACTCTATACTTGATTAATAAATTTTTATTGTTGGAAAAGTAAATAATACTAAATATAAAGGCATGTCCCAACAGATCCCATATATGTTGTTTTTTTGCCAACACGTCACCTCATATCCATGCCGAATACCGATACTTGTTTTTGTGTCATTGTTACACAAATTTTTATAAATAAAGTGTTTGTTTTATACAATTATTTATCATTTAGGTATTTACTACTTAACCATTAAAAGGGTTTCAAGATGTGAACGTCTCCATGACCCATGTGGTTGCCATCAACCAGAGCTATTTTTCTTCATTTTTTATTTATTTATGTGTAATTCAAAGGCGGTCAATATAGTCGAGACCAAGACTGAAACACAGAGAAATTGTAGAGACGCAAGATAATGTCCTTTAAAAAACCTAGATCAATATTCCTTCTAAAAGTAAGTCTTACAACAGAAAATGCAATTTGTGTTTTCATTTAGTGATTTAACAAAGATGAGTTAAATGTCTTGCAAATTAAAGGTTTTCTAATTCAATAGAAATTATTGTTGGTTTAACCAGTATACAAACCGAGCCAAAACAAGAAAAAACGAGCGCTCAAAGCAAGAAGTGAAGCGATGATAACACCCTTAGCCAAAGTGAAGAAAATCGAGATTTTTGAATTTTTATTTTATTTCTTTGTTTTAATTTATTTTTGCAATAGAAATTTTGTTAATGAGATATATTAAGATTACATATTTTTACAATAGAGATTGATTCCAATTTTCAAATACTCTAAAGCCACACAAAAGTCTTCATTGTCTTTTAGTTATTTATTATTTTTTAATATTTATTTTGAAAGTATTAGCATACTTGCTATATAGTATACTAATTAGCATACAACATTTCTTACTCATGAACTTTCACCACTAAAATACAAGGAATAGTAGTAGAAAAGTGACAATGAGATGCGGTGGTGGCCTATCTACTTGCTAGGTGTCTATGACTTCGACCAACTTCTTTGAAGAAAAGATAAGAAAGCAATAAACCATCAGAAAGAGATGTTTGTATTGTTTCTTCAAGCGACAAGTCTAGGATTTTCATTCTCAACCAACCTCACCATCTCATCTTCCCACATCCAACAGAGTCGATCGACTTCAAAACCTGCCATCTCGACCTCTCAGCCGAGCTTTTCAATGACGTCCGCGAAGCCTGCGGCAACACCAAGGTTGTACTCTCTCTCAGCCGAGCTCTTCGATGGCGTCCGCCGAGCTCTGATTGTGGTGGTGATGATGGTTGTGGTGGTTATGCTTATTGTGGCGGTGGTAGTAGTGAAGGTGATGGTGGTTGTAGTTATTATGCTATAGTGCTGGTGGTGGTTATGCTATGGTAGTTGTGAAGGTGGCTGCGATGATGGTTATAGTGGTACTAGTTAAGTTAGTGGTGGTTGTGGTATGCTATGGTAGTGATGACCACGGAGGTAGTGGTGGTGACAATTACAGCGGTGGTGGTGGTGGTGGTGGTGACGGTAGCGGTGGTGGGCAATGGTGGTGGTGGTGGTGGTTGTCATGTTATAGTGGTTGTGGTGGTGGTGCGTAAATGCGGCGGTTATGGTGGCAATAGTGAGGTGGTGTTGGTTGTGGTGATTTTGCTATGGTAGTGGTGGTGGTGGCGGCGACAGTGGTTATGGAGGTGGCAGCGGTGGTGGTGTGATGATTTCAGTATGATGTTCGTAGTGGAGCCAATGACGGTAGTTGTGAAAGTGGTGGTGGTTGGTGTTTATAAAGGAATTGAGAGTATTCGAGGAGATGATGAGAGTTTTGCAAAATAATGCGGGAGATTTTGTCCATCAAAGTTTTGCAGAATTTTATAACTAAATGTGGAGGTCTTGAATTCAAATTCCAATAACCGTATATTCCATAAAGTCAACTAAGCCCCCAAGTTTATGTAACCACTATTGCATTATGTATTATTTTACTGTGTACCAAGCGGAGTGTTAATCATTTTCTTTTGCTCACTTAATCCTTTTCTTTTGTACATTAGGCATATATATGTGGCATGAAGTGTCAAAACAATGAGATTTATCTACATACCGTGCCAGCAAGGGCATACGCAACGACTAAAGGTGGTGAAGCAAGATAGTTAGCTCGTGTCAAGGGATGCACACGGCCCTCGAAGTTTCGGTTCCCAGAAAGTACAGCCGAAGCAATAATGTCTACAAGCAATTATCAGAATTAGGGTTAAAATATGGATTCAAAACCACTAATTAAAAGAACTATGAATGGATACTGAAAATTTGAATATTAAACCAAAATCATAAGAGGCAGTTGCTGGTACCATTTTCCGTAACTGCAGCAGCAACGGATTCATCAAGGTCACCAGAATTTCCAATACACGTTGTGCACCCATATCCAACAATGTGGAAGCCCTGCTGGGACAAATACTTTTGCAGGCCACTGAAAATATCAAATTAAACCTCAGATCCACCAATAGCAGATAATCAAGTTCACATGAAAAAGCATAACAACATGGCACCTTTCTAGTAGATATTTTGTAACAACTCCAGAACCTGGTGCAAGGCTTGTTTTTATCCATGGCTTTACCTGATAAAAAATTGCTCAAAACAATATTAGTAAAAGCTATTGAACTGTGGTCTTACTTTGAATGCGTGACTGTGACAAACTAATCATGTAAACTGAGATGAGTACAAGCTTCAAATTTACACTTTCCAGTCGCAAAAGAACCAGAAAAGAAGGTGCAGAAATATAAGTATTAACTACTGACCTCAAGGCCTAATTCACAGGCCTTCTTTGCCACAAGACCAGCCCCAAGCATCACACTGGGGTTTGATGTATTAGTGCAGCTGGTTATTGCTGCTATAACAACACTTCCATGCTTGAGTTCAGCAGGCTGCCCATGAAAATCAAACTTTGCAACTTTGTCTTGTGACTCTTTTGGTACGGCAAAACCCTGCAAAATGTAAGGTAAAAAATTTAGACATGGTTATATCATATTCACCAAGAATAGTACAAAAGGTTGATGAAAGAACGAAACCCAAAGCAATAAATACCTTTAGTAATACAAAACGAAAAAAAAATTATTAATAAAGCGAAAGAAGAAATAATAATATATGGATATGCAACCAGAGTTACTCATCGGCTCACCTTGAAACCAACTCTACTATCCAAACAAGAATGCCAATCAGCCTTCATTTCTTTCAAAGGAACGCGATCATGAGGTCTGTCGTGAAGAGAGATTGAAATTATAACTTAAGCACATGAAAAAAAATTCATGAACAACGTTAACAGGTGGGAAAGTAGAAGCATACCGCTTAGGCCCTGAAATACATGGCTCAACTTCAGAAAGCTCCAATTGCAGATAAGATGAGTATACTCTTTCCAGTTGTGGCTGTATTGCACAATAAAAATTTTAAGTCAATTTATATTATTATTTCCATTTCAAATTAGTATTTTAAGTCATATACTCTAATTAAAATTAGAAAGGGAAAATGCAATACCTCATTATAGTCTACAAACATGTTGTTTGCACGCAAGTATGCTTCAATCATAGCCACCTGTATCAAGCAATATCTAGTCAGTTCCTGTTACAGGAACTAATATGCACACAAAACATTATGGAGGATGACGTAATACTCACAGTTTCATCACTTCTTCCAGTTAACTTCAGATATTGCAGAGTGACATGGTCTACTGGAAAGAAGCCCATGGTGGCTCCATACTCCGGTGACATATTGGCAATAGTTGCCCGATCAGCCAAAGAAAGCTCACCCATTCCCTCACCTAGAAGCCAACAGTGAATTTAGGACTTTAATTACAGGGGCTTCATAGCTGAAAATTAAAGTTAAAATCATTCAACTTCATGATTATTGATTACCATAAAACTCGACAAACTTGCCAACAACACCATGCTTCCTCAACATTTGGGTCACAGTCAAAACCAAATCAGTAGCTGTGACACCATTAGGCAGTTTGCCAGACAACTTGAACCCAACAACACCAGGCAACACCATGCTCATAGGCTGCAATTCGTCAAAAGTAAACATGAGAGGAAAATCACAAATGTACTTATCACTTGTGAAGTCCCATATGCAACAACAATTTCACACACAACTTAGTGCTCATTTGAAACACTCAATAAGAATAAGCAGGGTTCCAGTGGGCTGAACAGTGTTAAAGCTGTCAGGTTACTGTCCTAAAGACCCGAACACTGAGAAAAATTGGGTGAACTGCAAGAGCTTCAAGGAACAATAGCACTATAAATAAATAAATAATTTACCTGGCCAAGCATTGTTGCCTCTGCTTCAATACCTCCAACACCCCAACCAGCTACTCCTAGCCCATCAATCATAGTTGTATGGGAATCAGTTCCAACCACACTATCAGGGTAGAGTGTTCCATTAGTGTTAAACACTACACGGCCAAGATATTCCAGATTGACCTGAATATTAAACATCGAATGTTAGAAAATCTAGCAAGAAAACAAATGGTAATCAAAACAACCCAAAGATAACAGTGGTATACCACTGATCTAAAAAAATACTATAAGGTTTTTTTTCAATCGCGGATAGGTTAAAGCGTGAAAACAGCTACTGACAGTCAGAGACCGAAGCAATCAGTTAGGTGAGAAACAGAAATGCTAAATACGCTTACCTGGTGCACAATACCAGAACCTGGAGGAACAACAAGCATGTTGTTAAAAGCAGTAGATCCCCACTTAAGAAAAGCGAATCTCTCTTTGTTCCTTTGGAACTCAAGCTCCATATTTAACTTTACTGAATTTTCAGATCTTGCTACATCAACCTGTACTGAGTGATCAATCACAAGATCCACTGGAACCTGGAAGCAATAAAATTGTATTAGAACACTAAAAACACAGAAAAGTGAGATTAGAAACAGGAGAACCATAAGGTCTCAGATGCATTCTCTAAAATGTCTCCCAATCTGTGACTCACGATATGATTTTGTATAAAACCCAGAGCTGAAAGTTAAATAACAAAAAATGCAGACTCTCAAACGTGGCAGAAAAAGATACAAAGCATGTTAAGACCCTCTTTTTTATGTGATTCGGGGTTCAACACTGAAGACGGTGATTACCCAAACCACTTATAGTTGTCACCCTATTTTATAGGGTTTTGGATCCCCATGTGAGATGCTCTAACATGAATATCTAGTAAATAAATGCACATACTATAAGTTGACTACCCAATATGTAAATCAACTAATTAAACCTAGGGATGCATGCCAACATCTTGCTGATATTGTTTACATTTAGCAACAGCGTGTATTTAAAAAAATTGGATTACAAAGTTTTTAGACTATTAACATTAAAAGTCATATTTCTGACAGCAGATTCGAAATACCAACAAAAACAAAAAAAAATCAATCTCACAAAGGAGAATTACAATGCAAGTAGGGAAAAGAGAAAGAAAACCTTAAAACTGGCAGTCATGGGTAAAATGCGATTGACTTAGGGTACTTCTTGTGACCACAGAACCCAAAAAATAAAAATAAAAGCCACTAAAGATCATGTTTGAAGAAATTTTAATTTGTGATTGTGTTTGACAAACACACAGGGTAGGAAGGGGGTAAAACACGCACCAAGGGGTTGATCTTGTTAGAATCACCCCCAAGCTTGTTCATGGCATCACGCATGACGGCCAAATCAACAACAGCTGGCACACCTGTGAAATCCTGAAAAATAAAACGAAGTCATAGTGATTAGTGAAACCTTGATACATCAACAGTACCAAAAAATAGACTTCTTACCTGTAACAGAACACGGGCAGGTTTGAAGGGAATTTCCACTTGCTTTGGAGCAGAATTCTCCCAATCAATAATCTTTTCAACATCCGCTTTGGTGACTTGGAAGTTATCACAATTACGGAGTGCTGACTCGAGAAGGATCTTAATGGAGTATGGCAATTTATCTGATCCACATGAATGCAAATATAAGAAATGAAAATGAAATAATGGTAGGAACTCCCTGATGGATCAACAATCTTTATCTGAACAAATGGAACAATTAAAAGAACTGCATTTATTTCAATGAATTAATGGGACTCTTTGTTTCCGTCTCGTGATCTAATTAGAGGTTTGAATCCTGCAAATGCATCACATTTTTACTTCTTACACATTTCGTACCTCCTAATCCCAAACACTCAATACACACACAATGTATGAATTAGTTAATGTAATGTATGATGAGCATGAATACATAAGAAAATGTGATAGTCTTACCGATCCTTGGATCATTGAGGGCCGTTAGACTGTAGTACTTTCCATATTCACAACCTCCAGGTTTGGGGAGAGTGGTCAAAATTTCCTTGAAAGGGTTTTCGAAAGCTGAATCAAAGTCAAACCGCGTATAAGCCAATGGAAAAATCATAGTTTCATTAAATTGAATTGAAAGATATACAAACTCCTTTACATAATTACATAAATAATTGAGTTAATGATGAACTAAACAAATAAATTAATCTTTCATCTAATCTTCAAATGTTCTAGTAAAGCGAAGACACTTGGATCGAACTAGAAACTCATCTCGTATGGCTACAAGCAGTATATCACAGATAAACAGATGAATCAACTGATCATTTGTGATGAAAATCAAGTGATCATTTGTGATGAAAGTTGGTAACGTGTACCCATAGTGGCGAAGTTTCGGTGAAATTGTTCGACGACAGATGTAGAAGTTCTGATCTGAGCTCTGAGACTGATTGGAGACTTGCTCCAATCGTGACTCGAAGAAGAAGTTGGCAGAGACCGAAAGGTGAAAGAAGAAGAGCTTAGATAGCGGTGGTTGACTGACAAAAGAGAAGGAGGAGGGCGAGGTAGGATTCTTCGGTAGATGGAAGAGAGTGTAGTAGTAGATGAAGATGAAGAGGAAAACCTAGCAGCAACTCGAGAGGTTCTTGATAGTATAGAAGATGATGATGATGATGATGATGATGTTGAAGTGGTTATATACATGACGAGAGAGAGAGTGATCGATTCATGGTATGGGAGATGAGATGATGGGTTAGGTGGTTTTGTTGAAATTGTTGATTCAAGGATTTCAAAACAGCAAACCAAACAAACCCTAAAGAAAAACAACAAACAGAGGGGAGAGAGAGGGGCGCGTGGTGGCTACTGGCGCTCCATTGAGCGAGGAAACGGGCGAGACCCTCCAACCCCATCCGCGCGTCCGTGTGAATCTCGAGGGGATGGGGCTCGCCCTTTTCCTCGCCGCCTAAAACGACTCTTTTTTACTGTAGCAGTGCTGAGAGGGGTTGGGTTGTATCGAAGAGGATGTCTTTATGGTGACGTGTAGGTACGGTTTTGCTGGTGTGCTGTGTGGTTACGGGTGAAGGTACACGTGGCGATGACATTGACTATTAGATGGTATTGACGTACAGACGGTTTCGATGTGACTCAGCTTTTATGTGGCGGCTTGTATCAAATGGGACGAAACGGCTAATCACGCCCATTTTGGAATGGACCCACCATGTGGTTGAATCACGGGTCACGTTTCGCGAGCTGTAGCAAAGGTGGCGGATAAGAAATACTCAGGTGGGACTCGGACTCGGACTTTATCGCCTAACATGATTACATAAAGGCAACCACAATCGCTCATCATCACCATTTTCTCTCTCTCATACCACTTACTTTGTTTCTCACACCACTTATATAAATAAAAATGATTCATTTTTTCTCTCTCACCATTTAAATCGGCAATGGTTCCTCTCTCCCCCATTTGAAATCTCTTTCAAATCTCTCTCCACACTTAAATCTCTTGCAAATCTCCTCTCTCTCCCTCAAAAACTCTCAAAATTCTCTTAAAGTTGAAACTCTTAAACCCAAGCTCAATAAATATGCATAATTTAACATAACAGACAAACCCAAACTCAAAACGAAAAAATGAAAAATAGGGTAACTTAATAACCAATTTAAACCCTCAATTGAGACTGGTTCTCAAGCTCATCAAAACACGAACATTGTAGTACTTCGAGTTATCTAGTAAACACAACTTGAATCACTTAAAAGTGTTTTGAAATGAGCAAGTTATGGTCATTTTACTAAAATCGTACAAATCTGTCCGAAAAATGAAAACGAGATAATGTTCTTGACTTTTGGCCAACTTATATGCTCGATCGAGACCGATTCTCAAGTTGATCAAAACACAAAAGTTGTAGCACTCTCAGTTATCTAATAAACACAACTTGAATCAGATACCTCGCATTGCACTCTGCGAACATAAATTGTTTTTCATATTTTGGACTTTAGTAAAATGACCATAACTTGCTCATTTCAAAACATTTTCAAGTGATTCAAGTTGTGTTTATTAGATAACTGGGGGGGTGTTTAGTTGCATGGAAGATTTTCATTTCCACCATTGATCATAAAATCAAATGGTAGATGTGGAGTGATACCTTACTCTAGCCTAAAATATAGGGGTCCCCTCATAAATTCTCATGGCCTAGGATTCCATGCAACCATACACACCCTAAGAGTACTAAAACTTTTGTGTTTTGATCAACTTGAGATTCGGTCTTGATCGAGCACATGAGTTGGCCGAAAGTCAGCAACACTATCTCGTTTTCATTTTTGGTACAAATTTGCGTGACTTTAGTAAAATGACCATAACTTGCTCATTTCAAAACATTTCTAAGTGATTCAAATTGTGTTTATTAGATAACTCATAGTACTACAATTTTTGTGTTTTGATGAACTTGAGAATCGGTATCAATTGAGAGTTTAAATTAGTTGGAAGTTACCCTATTTTGCATTTTGTTTTGAGTTTGAGTTTCTATGTTATGTTAAGTTATGCATATTTATTGAGTTTGGATTTAAGGGTTTTGCCTTTGAAGATATTTTGAGAGTTTTCGAAGGAGATGAAGGAGATTTTCAAGCGATTTGAGTGTGGGGAGAGATTTTGAAGAAATTTGGAATAGGAGATTTCGAATGGGGGGGGGGGGGGAGGAACCATTATCTATTTGAATGGTGAGGGGGAAATTAATGATTTTTGTTTATATAGGTGGTGTGAGAAAGTAAAAACAAAATAAAAAACTCAATGGTGGTGTTAGAAAGAGGATATAGTGGTGCGAGGTAGTCGTTGCCTTAGATAAATGAGTTATTAAACATCAACAAAATATTTTATAGGAAGGTGACAAACTTTTACAATTAAACTAGCACACGCACTAAGTGCGTCTAAATTTGTTTTTTATTACTATTTTTTAACAATTATGTGTTAATTGAAGCTTTACCCAAGTTGCTACACTCGAAAAAATGTTGTTAAAGTATTTTAAAAATTAAAAATAACAATAATAATTTGGCATGTTGGAGATAGATTTCAACTTTGTAAACTTATGGTTTTTGCGTAAAAAAATGTGTGAGTGAACCTTAGTCTCATAAATCTTTTGTCAAGGATGACACACACACTATCAAGCCTCGTTCTAGCGTTTTTGGATGGATTCTTCTCAAATCCTTGCTTTATAGTTTGCCGAATTTCGCTCTCGCAATGTAGATCTCTACTCTAACAGTTTGAAACCGATTGTTTTCGAAATTTTCATTTTCATATTTTGATCGTCACGATTTCATCAACCATTTGATTAGTTTTAGTGACTGTTATATTTTCTTATATATTACTAAAGATATTTTGTACACATAATAGTTTTCAAGTTTCAATATATAGAATGATTATTCATAAATCTAATTGTTTATCTTGTGCATGTTCTTAATCTAAAATAAAGGTAGACATTTGTCTGACGACTTATAAATGAATATGTTCAAAGCTGTTATCCTGCCATTGAGGCTCTGTAAGCACTTTATGTTCGTTTGTGATTGCATGTTGAGGAATGTTTATATCTGTTTCAGATTAGCTTCGATTCCTCTTTGATTGACCATGTATCCAAGGAATTTCTTCGATTTTATTCAAAATGTACATTTATTTGGATTTAGCTCATTTTGTATTTCTGAGCTGGGAAAAGGCACGTTCGAGGTATTTGATATGGTTTGTTAGGAGTAAGCTTTTGACCAACATGTCATCGATGTACACCTCCATTGTATATTTAATTTGATCTTTGAACATTATGTTGACTAGTTGTTGGTACGTGGCTCCTGCGTTCTTCAGTCTGAGTGAACAGTATGTACCTTTTTTTGTTATGAAATACATTTTTTCTTGGTTGGGAGGGTACATCTGTATTTGGTTGTAACTAGAGTACACATCCATGAAGCTCAGGAGTTTGTGTCCGACAGTGGCATTCACTAATTGGTCTATACGCGAAAGTAAAAAAATTGTCTTTCGGGCATACATTGTTCAGATCAGTTTACTCTACACATATTATCCACTTGTCATTCTTCTTTTTAACCAACACCGTGTTAGCTAACCGACCTGTGTAGTGAGCTTCTCTGATCGTTCTTGCAACTATTAGATGGTGCACCTCCTCATTTATTGTTTGATTGCGTTCTGGGGCAACCGACCTTCTTTTCTGTCGGATTGGTTTATTGTCCGGATTGACCTGCTATCTGTGAGGAATGATAGACGAGTTTATTCCAACCATATCTTTCATTGTCAAGGCAAAAACGTTATGGTAATCCTTCAACAGTTGGATCAATTTCATGGCGAAATTCGGGTGCATTTTCGTGCCAATCTGAACTGCTTTGTCACCCTCTCCATCATCCAAATTGACTAATGCTTTTTATTTTTTTGGTTGTCCAGTGTTTGGTCGGTCTCTTGGATTTGTTGGAGTCGTATTGTCATCCGGGAAGTCGTGGTCTGTTTGACCAAGTTGTTGCGACAGCTCCTCTAGTCGTTGCAATAATTTCTAACTGTGCAGAGCTTTCATTGCTGCATAGTGGCATTCGCGTGCAACTAGCTGGTCTCCTTTGATTATCCCATTGTTGTCTATATGGTACTTCAGGCATTGATGCATGGTGGAGGACGCTGCATCCATCTCGTGTATCCAAGGTCTTCCAAGAAGCATGTTGTACGAGGATGGAGCGTCGATAACAAGAAAATCCGTCAACAAGACTCGTTGTCTTCCTAGTTCGCCTACTTCAACTGGTAGTTGGATCATTTCGAGGGGATGACATTGTTTTCCACTGAAACCCACTATTGGTTGATCATTGGGCGAGAACATTTCTTCAGTGAATTGCATCTTCCGGAACATTGTTAGGTACAGAAGGATGGTCGAGTTGCCCACCAATACCCTTTTGATCTCCCATCTAGTTATCAATACTGAAATTACCAAATCGTCATTATAAGCAAAATGGACTCCCTTTGCGTCCTCGTTGGAGAAGGTCAGAGTCCGCTGCGTCATTCTGGTGCGTTGTGCGAAAGGCTATAGATATCTAATCCTTGTTCGTAAATCCCTAATTAACCGCTTCGAGATCGATTGGATAACTTTTTTTCTCTAGTTGCGCCATGCAAGACGTATATCAGCTCCCTTGTTCGCTCATTTGATATGGTAATATTAGGGATGGCAGTGGGGCGAATTTTCACGGATATCCGCCCCACCCAATCCGTTTGGGGCGGTTTTGGATATGGCTGAATGGGTTTTCGGGTGGTTTTGGGTATCCAAAAATATCCGTTCACTATTCGGGGCGGATACAGATTTGGCTATATCCGCTCCGAAAGCCCCGCGGATATCCGTTTAACCAACAAATTTACAAAAGTAGCCTTCGCATATATAAAGGATTAACTTTTTTTTTCAGAAATCACAATCTCACATTCGCTCAACATTTCATTTCTCTCTCAACATTTCATTTCTCTTATCGAAAGCTAGGGTTTTTTCTTCGCTCCATTTGAACCTCCATTTCGCTCCATTTGCTCAATAACGAAAGCTAGGGTTTCTTCTTCGCTCGATAAGAGTTGACGAATGGAAGACCATTTGAACCTCCATTTGCAAGAACGAAAGCTAAGGTTTCTTCTTCGCTCCCTCACACTAATCGCTCCCTCACCCTCACCGAACTCTCCCTCTCACTGTCTCACAGAGCACAAGCTTTCCCCTCCCACAGAGCAGCGATCTCCCTCCCTCCCTCACACCGCACACCACCTCGCCCCTCCCTCACGCCGCGCGGTCGAGAGATCTGCCTCCCTGGACCCTGCTCCCTCACACCGTGTCGACCGCAAGAGATCCCTCACGCCGCGTCACTGCTCCCTCAGTCCCTCACGTCGTGTCACTGCTCCCTCGTAGAGAGATCTCCCTCTCACAGGAGATCGCCCCTTCTCCTTCTCCGAATCTCCTTCTCCTTCTCTGATCTTAGCTTAGATCTGATCTTGATCCGAGATCGATCAGATCTGATCTGATCTTGATCTTGATCTTGATCCGGGATCGATCAGATCTTGATCCCGATCTTGATCTTGATCCGAGATCGATCAGATCTGATCTGATCTTGAACTTGATCATGATCCGAGATCGATCAGATCAGATCTTGATCCGAGATCTATCAGATCATATCTTGATCTGAGATCGTTCAGATCTGATCTTGATCCGAGATCGATCTGATCTAATCTTGATCCGAGATCGATCTGATCAGATCTAATACGATTTTAGATCTGATCTCAGATCTCATTAGATCAGATCCAGAGATTGATTTTATTTTTTTGTATTAAATTTTTTTTTTTACGAATTCTTTGTAATTCATAATTTTTTGTAATTTTTTTGTTGTACGAATTCATTGTAAATTGTAATTCAGACATTTTGTATTTTTTTTTACGAATTCAGAGATTTATTTTTTAATTTTTTTGTTATAATTTTGTGCGGATTTGCGGGGCGGGGCGGATATCCGCTCATCCACATGGGGCGGTTATGGATTTTGATTTAAAATTGCAAACGGATTTGCGGGGCGGATTGGGGATCCGATATTACTGACGGATCGGGGATGGATTTGCTCAAATCCGCCCCAATCCGCCCCAATCCGCCCCGTTGCCATCCCTAGGTAATATCGTCTGCCATCTCTCTCCCTTTGGACTCTTTCTGCCTAATGAACTCTCTGAGTCATCCTTTTTGGATGTGGTGTTCGATTTCGTCCTTTAAGTGGTAGCAATCCTCGGTGTCTTGCCCGTACGTAGTCTTCGTGGAAATAGCAATATTTGCCTTTATTTCGCCCATTTGGATCTCTTCTCATTTTGGGTGGCCATTTAACGTCCTCTCATTTTGCCATGGTATTCAAGAACTCAGCTCGACTTGTTTTCAAAGTCGTAAACGATTTGTTTGTCGACTTTTCATATATGGATCTTCCGAGCTGCAGCCTTCCAGATTCTTGTTTGTTTAACTTGGTCCTGCTACTAGTTCGATGTTTTTTCGACTGGCCATCTTCCTCCGAGGCATGTTGTTTCTTCGCCCTTCTCTCCTCTCTCGAATGGTCGAAACATGTATCTTTTCGGATTTATTCTTCTTCTTGGCAACCACCATCTCCTCAAGAGTGATGTGTTTTTGGGCGGTCTTCAATAGAGTCACCATGTTCTTTGGGGGTCTAGGTTCAAAGAATTGTATAATGGTCCCTTTTTTAATCCGGATGTGAAGGTGGCTACAACCGTGTCATCACTGCACCTGTCAATCATAGTTAACTCGTTAGTGAAATGAGCAACGTTTCCCTGATGGTTTCCTAAGTTTTTTGCGTGATGCGCAGGAAGTAATGTGAACCCTTTCTCATTCGTTGGCTGCCAATGAATCTTGTAACGAACGCAATGGCTAACGCTTGGAAATAATCTATCGACCTCGGCAATAGATTGTTTAACTAGCTCATTGTCGTACACATGAGGCTGGTTGAAAAGGTCCAACACAAAATAGACTTTGTGCTTTCTTTCAAGGTCATCATGTAGTGGAAGTGTCGCAGATGGTATGTTGGGTCGGTAGCCATCGTACACTTCAAACTTTGGAAGAGTGAATTTCTTTGGTAAATGAGTCCTCATGAGTGCATTAGAGAACGACGGTCTGACTAATTCGTACAGCACGTTGGGATTTGTGACTTCGATTTTGAATGGAACTTGTGCAGGGACCCCATAGTTTTGAAGGTCGTCTTCTTATGGTTCGTTACTTTCGAGATTCACTCATTGGGGTTCAATAAGAACTTTGTTGTCCTCTCGAGTTCAATTTGTAGAGTTCTATTGCAATGGTGTTTGGGTGTGGTTGGCAGATTGAGCATGCTCTTGAGTGATTTTTTTATCGCTTTGGTCGAATGATCCTTCTGAACCACGAGTTGATCCACGCGGGGATCTACGACTGCAGCGCCAAATGTCTGAGATGATTGGGCTGTCACTCCAAGTTATAATAATGTGTTATCTGGTACGGTTGTCCCGAGTGTTTCTGAGTTTGGAGCATGCGCTATCTGTAATTTAGTTTCGCTAGCTAAGGGATTGCCTTGATTGTTGCTAGGTTGAGGGTCTACAGAGTGTTCCATCAGTTCTATCTTCTTATTGCGAGTTAGAACTAAGGAAGTTTCTGACTACAAACTAGGGCTAGGCGAGTCCGGTTAGCCTTTCTATTTTTCGAGGGTTATACATAAACTCTAATTTTTCTAGAGTCTGTATTATCTCGTTGATGATCTCATTAGTCTCATTTTTCTGATCAATTGCTTTGGGAATGACATCAAAATTGAATTATTACACAAGAACTTCTTGGCTTATTCAATTGAGATGTCATAATACTGACCCGAACTTAGGAAATGATCTAGGAATTTTTTTCTTTAGACCATTAACTAGCCTTTTAACTTACCAATTCAATAACATTAACCTTTTTGTAACCTTTTGAGCCTTAAAATAACTTTTATTTGTTTACCCGTTAACCTTTACCCAACTTTTCTGGGAATGTGTATGAATTGATATACTTGGTGTCAAAAGGGCATTAAAGAGCAAAATATGAGATGTTTCATAAATCTTATATTAAAAAAAAAAGTTGAAGAAAAGAAAAATAGTAAAAAAAAATGATTCTTCAATGAGGATTGATATACACGTAATTATTACAAATTATGACCCTTAATTTATATATGTTAGTGCTTCAATTAATATATTTTATTCTAATTATTTCAACTTTTATGTTTTTGTAGGAATTTGCGCGCCTGTGAACGATAAAGTCGCATTAAGGCGACAAATTTGAGAAAATGATTAATTTGTCGATTCTAGCGGTGGTACAAAAGAGTGGTTCACACATCTAAGCCTAACCCGAGTAAGCATGGCCCACCTACTTTAACCTAGCCCAAGCCTAAACCCAGAAAGCTAGAATCCTAAACCCAGCCTAACAAGGAAATAGGGAAACCCTATTTAGGTTTCTCTATTGCCTTCTCTTGGAAGATGACTCTTTTCTCTCCCACGTTTTCTACCTCTATTTTCCAGCCACCATCTCCACCTCCACCAAGGCAGAGCCCTGCCGCTCTCGCCACTAACCAGCCACCGTCGTCACCACCGTCACTAACCACTGTTTCAGCTCCCTGTTTCACGCCACAAACCACCACCTCGCCACCGAAACAGGCCACCGTTCTCTCTGTCCAGAACACAGCCGCCACCACCATCTCCTTCCATCTCTCTCACCGCCACCATCACTCAAAAACCACCGCCACCACCGCGCGCACAACACCGCCGCGAAACAGGGCACCTCCCTGTTTCGCTCCCTGTTCCTCGCCCTCTTTCCTCTTTCTCTCTTCTCCGAGGTCTCTCCCTCCCTCACGCCTCTCTCTGTTAGAGCCACCACCACCACCACCGTGACAGACTCGACTCCACCGCGAGACAGGGAGCTCCCTGTTTCTCGTCTTCATTCGCGGTTTGTGTTGATTTCACTGCTTCCTCAACCTCTCTCTGTCTTCTTGCAGGTACAGGAACCCAACCAGAGGTGAGGAAGCTCGCGAGGAGCGGAGAACGGAGGCGGGAAGGGCGTTGTCGCACTGGAGAAGACGAACCAGGGAAAGCAGCGGATTTCGCGCGGGAAATTCTGTTTTTCAGTTTTGAAAAACGGTTTTAGCTATTTGCAACCCGAGAACTTGTAAGAGCCACCACAGAGCCTATTTAGCTCTTTTTCTCGGGATTCGTGCGCGGACAGGAACTGATGGATTCCTCGAGTGATGCTGTGACCACCACCACCATGAGTCACTAAACCCCACGCAAGGTGAAGAGGTGAACTCCTAGATGTAACGCACTAAATTAGCAATTGATTCGCTTTAAGTGTTCACGATGAATAATGATGTTTAGTGATTCTCACTTTTATTTAATATAGAAATTTATGTTATTTTAGTGACAGAGATTTCATAGATTTCTTCGTAGATTTTTATTACTCCGGTGATTATCTTTTCTTCTCCATATAAGCTTAGTCACGCTTTTCTTATGTGTGGAATGTTTAAGGATTAACTGATTCCGGTAGGTTAGTTATATGTGATCGTCATTTATTACGGTATTGTCTCCGGATATATCGTAAGTTTAAGATATCACATATGACAAACCTTTGTGTTTTCTTAGAAGAAGTGAAATCTTAAATTCATTTACATTAGGGTATATTAATGATTAAAAGATTATTTTTCCGATTACGTCGTTTGGGATGTGAAACACGTAGTTGAGTCATCATAGCGAATCAATACTAGTTGGCGTGTGAAGTCTAGGAGGGATTCTTGGAACCTTGTGATTTTCCAAACTTAATTTTCATTAAATTAAATTAAATTTCGTATTTTAAATTTGTTAGAATTTATTAGCTTTAGTTTCGCATAGTTTGTCTTCCTTAACCTTGTTTTGTAGATCGTTTTTCCTCGTGGGATCGACACCCCATTCTTTACTGCAATTGACCGCGTGTATTGTTTGGGCGTAATCAAATTTTGGCGCCGTTGCCGGGGAACAAGCGTCATTCTACAATGAAGGTTTCGGGTATTATCTTTCTTGCTCATTTTTCATTTTATTTTAATTTTATTCTATTTTTTTAGGTTTTAGGTCCAGTTTAATTTCTATCTTTATCTTTATTTTTATTTTATTTCTAAAAAAAAAATTTAAAAAAAAAAAATTAATCAAAAAAAAAAAACATTGGGAGCGTGAGTTGGAATAGAAACCACTTAGGGAGACTAATTAGGGTCTCAAATTTAGTTAACCCACAAATTCACATTGAGACCGAATTAAGTCATACTTCTAACACCATGAGTAATCACGAAGATAATCATGTTCGGTCGCTAAAGGACTATCTCCACCCCACGCGCACTGCTACTCCATCATGTATCATGTTTGCACCAAGTACACCAAAGCTAGATTTTAAGCCGGGTATGATACAATTATTACCCACTTTTCATGGCTTAGAGAGTGAGAATCCTTATGTTCACATTAGGGAATTCGAGGAAGTTGTGGCCACCTTTCACAACAAAGTTGAGGCTGTAGACTCGGTTAGACTAAGGTTTTTTCCTTTTTCCCTTAAGGAAAAAGCGAAGAGTTGACTATACTCTTTGCGACCAAGGTCTATAGGTTCGTGGGAGGAGATGACCCAAGCATTTTTTAATAAATACTTTCCTCACCACAAAAACCAACGGTCTAAAGAGACAGATTTCTACCTTCACCCAAAAGAATAGCGAGACATTATATCAAGTATGGGAAAAGTTTAAGGATCTCTTGAATACATGCCCACACCATGGGTATGAGAGTTGGCGCTTAGTCAGTTATTTTTATGAGGGACTCACTAGCAGAGAGCGTCAGTTCGTTGAGATGATGTGTAATGGAGAGTTTTTGCAAAAGGACCCTGACGAGGCCATTGAGTACCTGAATGACTTAGCTGAAAAGGCCCACACTTGGACTGGTCCAAATGCTACTGAGAGCACAGATAGAACACGCCCAGCGGGAGTTTACCAACTTAGGGAAGATGATAGCCTTAGAGCCCAACTTGATAGAGTAACTAGGGAGTTAGAAGCACTTAAGACCAAGGATGCTAAGCCCACACATACTGTTGCCAGAGTTGAGCTACAGGACGCCTGTTTTATATGCGGGGGAGTTTGAACACTTAATACAGGATTGGCCCGACCTTGACTGAGATGAGAGGGGTTTATGAGGAAGCATTGTAACGCCTTAGGGATGGTACAAGAAGCCTTATTCACCATTCTCTAAACACTTACAATTCTGGCTGGAGAGATGCACCCTAACTTTAGGTTGGAGGTCCGGTGGACGATCCGACCAAACTACCACCACTCACAGGCACAACCACCGTAGATCTACCCTGCCATCCTCCATACAATGCACAATCTAACTAGAAAGTTCCTTTCAGAACATCATTAGCATGCATTTTATACGAGGCTACAAGGCTATAAACTCAATCAAAAATTTGATGCGTTGCATTGACACAGTTGGCCAAGCGAAGAACAAGGAGATATAAAAGCCAAATTAACAAAGCTGCACAAGGTGCATTAGCAGTACTAGCTTCGGGGCCTATTCTCGTTCACAGGCCGTTCAAGCACAAAGTCCGAAGGGGACAACTTACTTATGGCACAAACCTCTACCTTCAGACTTCTCAGAATGTCAAAGAGGTTAATGCCGATCACTACTCGGAGTGGTAAGAACTTAGATGGGTCAAGCTCGTCCACCGACTATAGGCACTTCCCTAAGTGCAAAGGAGAGAACATCTCTGAGGATGAGCCCAACAAGAACATTCCAGTTTCAGTTCCTTTTCCTCAAGCACTACGACCTACTGGAACGAAGTCAGAAATGCATGGTGAATTCTATGAACATTTTGAAACAAGGTTAAAATTAACTTACCTTTGCTGCATGTGATCAAAACAGGTACCCAACTTATGCGAGGATCATTAAAGGACTTATGCACTATCAAAAGGAAACATCATGTCAAGAAGACTGCATTCTTGACAGAACAGGTACAGTGCGGTGATTGAGCAGAGGTACACACCCAAGTACAAGGATTCCAGGGGTGTCCTACACACCTGCCAGATTGGGGGACTCATGAGTTCGCCAAGCCTTGTTGGTATTTTAGGGGCAAGTGTAAATATGATGCCATATTCTATTTACTTGCAACTGGGTCTAGGAGAGATTAAACCCACATCCGTGGTTCTGCAATTGGCCGATAGATCTGTTAAGAAGCCAAGAGGAATAGTCGAGGATGTCTTGCTTCAGATTGATAAGTTTTACTATCCCGTCGACTTTCTTATTTTAGATACTCATTCTGTGGTTAATATGGAGTCTACAGTTCCGATTATTTTAGGTAGACCTTTTCTTGCCACAGCTAACGCTCTTATCAATTGCAGGAACGGTCTAATGAAGCTGTCTTTTGGGAACATGACTCTGGAGGTCAACATATTCAATATTAGCAAGCAACCACGTGATGATGATGAGTGTCATCATACCTACATGATAGACACGCTGATATCAGAGGACGCGCTCCTGAGCGAAAATTCTGAAACCTTAGAGTACCTTCTTTCTATTTCTGATTTTGAGAATTCACTTTATCCTAATAATGCTTTTGATATGGCTGTTGTTTCAGGGTTAAAGGATAAAGGAGGGCGACAATGGCAACCATGCTTTGAGGAGTTGCCAAAGGAAAGACAGAAACCACAACCATCCACAGTGGAAACTCCGAAAGTTGACCTAGCTCCACTGCCCGAGGGACTTAAACATGCATTCCTTGGACCAGGTGATACCTTTCCTGTTATTATTTCTTCCGTGCTTGATAGCTCACAAGAAGAAGAATTGATTAATATGTTACGTGAGCACAAATCTGCACTAGGTTGGACTATAGCTGATATTAAAGGTATTAGCCCCCTTAATATGTTCCCATAGGATCCACTTAGAAGAAGGAGCTAACCCCCGTAGAGATCCTCAAAGACGACTCAACCCTACTATGAAAGAGGTGGTGAAAAAGGAAGTTTTAAAATTGTTAGATGCAGGCATCATTTATCCCCATCTCTGATAGCAAGTGGGTTAGTCCAACTCAAGTAGTTCCCAAGAAATCGGGCATACTGTGGTGACTATGATGAGGGGGTGATTGTTCCTACTAAGGTAGTTACAGGGTGGCGCATGTGCATTGATTATAGGAAACTTAATTCTGCCACCGCAAGGATCACTTCCACTTCCATTCATAGACCAAATCTTAGAGCGAGTAGCTGGTCATTCTTTTTATTGCTTTCTAGATGGGTATTCAGGATATTATCAGATTGAGATTGCATTAGAGGATCAGGATAAGACTACTTTCACATGTCCTTTTGGTACTTATGCTTTTCGGCGTATGCCATTTTGTTGTGTAATGCACCGGCTACTTTCAGCGATGCATGATGAGTATTTTAGTGATATGGTTGAAAAATGTATGGAAGTTTTCATGGATGATTTGACTGTTTTTGGTAATTCCTTTGATTATGTTTACTTCACTTGAAGGCTGTTTTAAGTAGATGTGAAGAGAAGGGTCTGGTGCTTAATTGGGAAAAATGTCATTTCATGGTTTCATATGGAATAGTTCTGAGACACATAGTTTCTAATAAAGGGATTGAGGTAGATAAAGCTAAAATTGAATTGATTTCTAAACTAACTACACCTAAAAGTGTCAAGGATGTGCGATCCTTTCTAGGGCACGCGGGTTTTTATAGGAGGTTCATACTGAATTTTTCTGCCATCTTAGACCATTAAGCAACCTCCTGGTCAAAGATGTCGTGTTCCATTGGACACAAGAGTGTGAGGACGCCTTCCGAACACTCATTGATAGGCTCACCTCTGCCCCATCATGCAGCCACCAGATTGGACTTTACCATTTGAGATAATGTGTGATGCAAGCATTATGCTGTGGGGGCAGTCTTGGGACAACGAAGGGAAGGGAAGCATTTGTTGTTTACTATGCTAGTCGAACACTTAATGATGCTCAAAAGAATTATTCGACTACTGAAAAAGAGTTGCTACCTGTAGTTTTTGCTTTAGATAAATTTCGTGCTTATTTGATTGGTACACCTATCACTGTTTTTACTGACCATGCAGCTCTTAAGTTCCTTTTTTCTAAAAGGATGCTTAAGGCAAGATTGATTAGGTGGATTTTACTTTTGCAGGAATTTGATCTAACTATAAAGGATAAGAAGGGGGTCGAGAATGTTGTGGCGGATCACTTGTCTCATTTGGAGTTCAGTGACTCTGCCAATGGCCCACCCATCCGTGATGACTTCCCTGATGAACACCTATTCGCCGTCACTCAGGTACCATGGTATGCACACATTGGTTAATTACTTGGTTTCCGGCGAAGTTCCATCATCATGGAGTGCTCAAGATAAGCGCAAATTTTTGGTCGAGGTAAGAAATTTTTATTGGGATGATCCTTATTTATATAAGTATTGCCCCGACCAATCATGAGGCGTTGTATCCCTGAAGGTGAGATTGAAAGTGTTTTACATTTTTGTCATAGTGCAGCTTGTGGAGGCCATTTTTCTATGAAAAAGACCGCTACAAAAATTTTACAGTCTGGATTATATTGGCCTACTTTGTTTAAGGACACTAACAATTATTGTCGTTCTTGTGATAGATGCCAGAAGTTGGGTGCATTGTCCCGGAGACACATGATGCCCCTTAACCCCATCCTAGTCATTGAGATATTTGATTGTTGGGGGATTGATTTTATGGGACCTTTTCCACCTTCCTTTGGATATTTGTATATTTTGCTTGCAGTGGACTATGTGTCCAAATGGGTTGAGGCTGTGGCGTGCCGACACAATGACAACAATACTGTTGTCAAGTTTATCAAAGACACATTCTATCGTTTCGGTACACCACGAGCCATTATTAGTGATCAGGGGACTCATTTTGTAATCGCTCTTTTGAAGCTTTGATGCGCAGGTATGGAGTTCATCACAAGGTTGCCAATGCCTATCATCCGCAGACAAATGGCCAAGCTGAGTTGGCCAATCGAGAAGTAAAACAAATCTTGGAGAAGATGGTGAATCCTGATAGGAAGGATTGGTCCTTGCGCCTTCCTGATGCACTTTGGGCCTACCGTACCGCTTATAAGACAATTCTCGGGATGTCTCCATATCGACTTATATATGGAAAAGCATGTCATTTACCTGTTGAGTTAGAACATCGCGCTTATTGGGCCGTAAAAAGCACTAACTTTGATCTCAATGATGCAGGTATTCAGCGGAAACTTCAGTTGGCTGAAATTGAGGAGTTGCGGAATGATGCCTATGACAATTCCCGAATATACAAGGCGAAGATGAAAACAGCTCATGATAAGCAAATTCTGAGGAAACATTTCGAGCCCAACCAACGAGTCTATCTCTATGACTCACGCCTTCATCTTCATCCTGGCAAGCTAAAATCGAGATGGACGGGCCCATTCATGGTAAAACAAGTTTTTCCCTATGGATCCATAGAAATTGAAGATCCAACAGATGGGAGAGTATTTAGAGTCAATGGGCAACGTTTGAAGCATTATGTGGAGCGAGTAGAGGTGCCAGAAGAGATCTCTCTGGTTGCCCCTGTCTACTTGATTTGATGTTCTCTACCCTATCTTTAGTTTAGGTTTTTTTTTTTTTTATTTTTATTTTTTATTAATTATTTTAGTTTAGTTTAGGTTGTTGCTTTTATGTTTTTCTTTTAGTGTTTCAGGTTATTTTAGGTGTTGCTATTGGAGTCACTTGGAGCTCTTCATCCCATATGTTCCTTTCTCCCGTCGGTATGAATTTCTTATATTTTGGTGACTGTGAGGACATTGTCTATTTGAAATTGGTAAAGCTTCACCATGGTAATATCACTCTAACCCTCCTCTTTTCTTTTGCCTTGATTTGTCATGATTATTATTTTATACATTGAGGACAATGTTTGATTTAGGTTTGGGGGTTGGTTTATTAGATTTTTTTATGCAATTTTCAAAAATCTTTGAGTTTAAAACGTATTTTACAATTAAACCGAGTCATTTTTGTGTTCTACTCAATCTCCATTGAACACTTAGATGATTATGGTAATTGTGTAAAATCTTCTTGAAAATGCATTTGAAATCCGAACTCTTGGTGAATAAAAAAAAAAAAAAAAGAGGTTTTGAGTTTTTTAAGAGAATATTTTTGTTGCCTTTAATTTTGAGAAAACACATACTAGCACGTGTCACATAGTTATATTAGTGGAAAACATGATATTTGATATTCCTTATGTTAGATGTATTTCGTGAGACTTTTCAACTCGACTATTCATGCACTATAAGCCAAGTCAACATGATTTGAAGTTGATTAGTGAGGTATTGAACTAGAAAACCTTAGAATAATAGTGGAGACTTAACCCTTGTGAGTTTTGAGCCATTCTTTATTTCTTGAGGGTTATTAATTACACTCTGATTTTTCTTGAGTCCGCATTATTTCGTTGATGATCTCATTATTCTTGATTTTCTTATTGATTGCTTTAAGAATGACATAAAAATTGAATCTTTACACTAGAACTTTTGCTTTATTTAGTTGAGATGTCCTAGTACTAACTAGAACTTATGAAGTGATATAGGCATTTCTTTCTTTAAACCATTTTTAGCCTTTTAGCCTACCCAATAATAAATATCCATTTGCAGCCCTTTGAGCCTTTAGATAGCCTTTTCTTTGTTATCCCCATTCCCAATACCTACTCCAATCAAGGAGTAATACCTCTATTATTTTATCCTTACCCAATTTTCTGAGAATGTATCCGGTGAGATATATTTATGGAATGGGCAAATAAAAAAAAAAAAAAAGATATTTCATGCGCCCTCGAAGTAAAAGTGTTGGATTGTATCAATGGGGAAAAGCATGTCAAAAAAAAAAGTGATTGAAGAAGAAAATAATGAAGAAAAAGTTAATGGTGTACAACATTGATTTGCTCTTCAATGCCCTATGTTTTATTCAAGGGTGTATCCATTCTCAGAAAATCTTTGTATCCTTTTTGTCCATTATTGTTTGCCATAATCCAAGCCCCAATACAACCTAGTAAAGACCTGATTGATCTTAAGTGAAAGTTAGCTTAATAGATGTGGAGATTGAATAGGCAAGAACTATGGTGTTTGGTTCAACATTCTCAAAAGTAATCAATATTCCGGTCCATGAGATCATATTCATTTCACTCTTTGAAAATTCCGTTTTTCATGATAATTATATGTGAGACGTTTGCATTTTCCATAATATTTCTTTTCCTCACATATAAACTGAGTGCCAATCTCTGAGCGTTTCATTTCTGAGCGACATGAGAGAATTGTAGTCGAAACGTCTTTTCTAAAGGTTTCTTGTCACATCTTTACTATGAGATGAAGAGTTATGTTGATAAGGCTCCTCACACACACTTA